>JAMXBB010000009.1:92416396-92430853 GCA_024138015.1 Lumnitzera littorea | reverse complement strand
CCTCAAACTACACCCACTAACAACCACCGTTGGGCATTGAAACTAACCACTATCGAAAGGACCACCACTCATGGAAGCGTTGTGTCTAAGGCCACTATGTTCAATTAGGAACACATGAATTTGAAGTTACCCTCTTGATTTATGCCTTAAAAGCAATAATAGGAAGCCAACATTTTTAGATTCTTCTTCCTTCCATGGTGACCCGACTTAGATTCATATGTAACCCATCGAGGTAACTTGAACCTGACCTATGAATCACTTGATGTGCCTAACCTGATTTATGTATGTTGTTGGTAAGATAAGTTTTTATTCATTTTGTTTCTTTTATTGTTATTTGTAGTTTTTTATTATTTCTTCAATTTTTTTTTAAATTTATGAATAATTACCCATGCTAAGTTTGTTATTTTTCATGCAGGTTTGTTTTTTGCTTTTTTTTTTTTGTCTTGATTATGTAGCTTTAATATATATATATATATATATATATATATTAATAATCTTGGTTATTTGCATATTATCTAAGTAATAGTCATGTTTACGTATTAGAGTATAATTTGCATAATTAATAACACATGACATTCTTACTAATTTAATTTTTGCAAGTTCTCATAAAGTTGGTATTTGTCCTAAAAATCACTTCTTTTCATTTAAAATGTGCACCCCTTCCATGTTTTCATTAAAAATAGAGTATTTTGCATCATTTCATAAAAATTGTGTCTTTTATTAAGATTTGCAACTTAGTTTTCACAAAGATTGCATTTTTAGTAAAAATTGCATATTTTTAGATACATTAGGGATCTTTTAGAAATTGTTTTTTGTCATCTAGTTAGTTTTCATAAAATAAGAATCTTAATTTAGGTTTTTCTTAAGTTAGGTTTTTCTTATGCATTTTATTAAACAAACAAAGTTAGGGTTTTCTTAGAATTTCTTTTTAAAATAAATGAATAAAAGCGTAAACTTAGCTAATTTTTTTCCAAAAATAAAATAAACTCACACACTAAATTTTTTTTAGAAAAATTGAGAACTAGAATCGGTTTAATCTTGATTAACAAGTAAGTAGACACCTATGGACAACCGTAAAATTTGTAAAATATTTAGTTTTCTTTTTATATTTTAGGGAAAATTCATAATGAAAAATAATAAAAAATTTATTTTCAAGCATTTTCTCATTTTTATATGTTTTAACATTTTTTTAGAAAAATTATAAAAAATAAAGGCCCATTAATTAATTTTCTTAAATTTTTACATGATAACTTAGTTTTAATAGGTTAGCATCCGAATTTAGATTTTTTGATTAAAATTTCTAAAAAATTATTATTTTTAGAAAATTCATGGACCATTAGCTCAATTGGGATTTTCCATTCTAAAACCTTAATTTCACTTTATTACTGGTTTTTATTGGTTGGTGATTCCAATTGATTTTTCCAAAATATTTTTCAACATATTTAAAGAAAGGTATTTTTTCTTAATTTTATATTGAGTAACTTATATTAGGTGGGCTAGGCTTAGTATAGGTTAAATTAAGAAAAAAATTAAAATAGGGCTCGATAGTAGCCCATAATGAGAAAAGACACTCTCAGTCTAGCTTAGGCGTATGATTGGTGCCAAAAGAATGCCTTAGTTGAGCAAGCTTCGAGCTCATATTTGATCCTTCTTACTAACTCTTAGCCTTTTACCTAATGGGGATCAGATATACTTGGTCCACTCCTAAAGACATTCAAATTGAAAAGGTATATCATTGTTGCTGTTGATTGTTTCAAGAAATGAGTTGAAGCCAAGGTTGTGGTGAGCATAATAAAGTGGAGCATTGAGGCATTTATGGTCAGCAATATTTTGACCAAGTTCGAGATACCTTATGTGATCATAACAGATAATGGGTTACCGTTTGACAATGATAAGCTTAAGGAATTTTGTAAAGCTTAGAAGATCAAACTATGTTATACATTTATTGTACACCCCCAAAGCAATGGTCAGTTTAAAGTAATAAATAAGGTGATTCTACAAAGTTTGAAAATGAGAGTAAACCGAGCTAGTAATAAATAGGCAAATGAGCTACCCAACATTTTGTAGGGGTATAGGAATACCTAAAGGGCATCGACAGGTCACACTCCATATCAATTGGCTTTTGGGATTGAGGTAGTGTTGCCAATTGAGTTGCAAGTGGAGAGCACTAAGGTTTAAGCTTATAACCCTGAGCATAATGATATTGACCAACATACTAAGTTAGATACGATCTACGAGATGCATGCCTTAGGCAAAGCTCATCTTACCGCTTATTAGCAATGAATAGCTCAGTATTACGACAAACAGGTCAAACATAAGTGCTTTCAACTTGGAAACTTGAAGCATTAAGAGCAAAGGAATGCCTAGTGAAACTAAGACCTACATAAGCGAAACTCGTCAGAGTGAAAGAGGTGGTAGGGAACAGACATGTCTATAGGCTAGAAAGACTAGATGGACAACTAATCCCTAAGGCATGGAATGTTGACAATCTCATATCGTACTTTGAATGAAGAACACGAGCTACAGACATCTAAAGAATGGATGAAGGTACGTTTGTTTGTTTACTTGATTATTTTTTTGTTATGATAGTATTATTTGGTTTGTATTTTGCTGAACTTATTTCCCAACGTTCACATAGGAAGGTCTATTTCTTTTTGTTTAACTTAATTTGCTACAGTTTATGATCATATTATGGAAGGTCAGAATTGGTCTTTTAACCCGATTTCTCTTTGACATGGCTTTTAATGAAATGTTTGTTCATCATTCAATCATTTTTACTTTACTCCATTCTGTTACAATGTTTATCATTCAAGCATAATTTCATGAAAAATAAGAGCGTAATCAGTATATAAATTTTTAATATGAAAAACTTTTGAAGGCCTTTAAGCCTTATCCAAAAGGGCAACGAGCAAACTATAAAGTGCTAGTTCTTAAGTCCTATATGTGATGGATAATGGAAAAGGATATCCTTAGGTTTCTAAGTACTATGAAAGGACAACAAGATCTTAGACCTTAAGCCCTCACAAGGGTAACATGTATATTGGCTATTAACCCTCTTAAGGATGGCAAGCCAAAAATTATAAACCCTCTTAAGGGTGACAAACTACAAAGAGTCTAATAAGCCCTAAGTTTAGTAAATGGATGATGAGCAATTAAAGGGCCAACAAGCCTTAAGTCTTTTATGTAGGAATCTCATTGAGAGTCCCTGACCTACTTAAGAAATAACAAAACGGGCTAGTTGATAAGCAATTTAAGTCAATTGAACAACACTAGGGAAGGTCGTCACAAGATATTGGACAATTGATTGCATTAGTCACTAATAATGCAAAAATAAATTTCAATTTCAAAAAGAAGTCTCCCAAGAAAATCTTACACGACACTAAGGTCAGCATACTGACCTAAAAGTAAATGTACATCAAAAGGATAAATAGCAAAAGAAAAGAAGTCATTGATCTAGAGCTTGAGTAGAAGGCACATCTTGAGCATTTAAACTTAGAGTATTATTTGGTTGAGTGTTGATGAAAGGATTTGGAGCAATTCCTTCTTAGACTTCAGGAGCTTTATCTTAGCCTCTAGCATCAGTAAGATCAGCCACGAGAGTACCTGCATCCTCCACTGCCTATTCCTCTACCTCGGGCTTTTTAGCTTAAGTTGGGGCATTTTTAGCTTATCTACTGAAGTTTAAGTAGTTAAGATAGTATTTATGGTGGTGGATCAAAATTTCTTCTCAAGTAAAGTTGATCCCATCCGATACCTTTTGATGCATTAACCCTTTATATTCATCACTCTCCTAAATGTCCTTATAAGCTTTGTCATGAGCCCTTTGATACATCCCACTCTACTCCTTCTCAACCTCAACCATTTTAATTTTCAATTCTTCATATAAACTCTACAAGTGAGCAACCTCCTCATATTGTTTACTCTTAAGTGTCTCAATCTTGTTCTAAGCTCCTTAGAGGTTAGTCACAAGTTAGGAGTTCTTCTTCTACTCTTCTACTAGGACCATCTCCTTTTCTTCCTTTATTTTAGCCTCCTTTTTAGCCTTCTCTTTCTGAACCTTAAGCTCCTCTTTAACCTTTGCCTTCCATTCTTCTAATTTTGCTTTCTTAGCTCCCTACCTCTCTTGTAGATTCTTCTTCTCGGCCTTTACACTGGCTACTTGATTCTTTGCCTCTTTAATGATCTAAAAGTAATAGAAGGGGAAGTTATGATCTTAAAGAAATAGAATGAAATTTGAAAATAAGATCAGAGACTCATAACATTCTTTTCCTAGAAAAAAGCCTCCATAATCATTAGAAGTCATTGAGAGTTCTAAAGAATCCATATGAGGTTAAGAAATAGACAACAAGCTCAGCAGGGTTAAAGTTATAAAAATGAGAAGACTTACATCATAACAACTTGAAGCAACTAGGTGTAGTAAGCTATCTGACCTTGAATTATGGTAGAGCTTAATCGCATTGGTCAAAGGTTGGATGTCATTAGGTAAAACAAATCCCTTTGAGCAACTTTAAGGCTACCCAACCATTGCCTAAAGCAAAGTTGATTGTGTTGACATTCTAGGTTAAGCAAAATTATAGTACCTTAGCATTTTGCCTTTGAGGTGTAGTGATTGAGCTTAGAATCCTAAAAAGAGCCTACTTCCCCTCATTAGGATTAGTAGAGTTACCTTTTACCTTAAGCCTATCATCCCTTAGAGTTTTTCTCTTTGTAAGGTCCCTCTCCAAAGGAGGACATTCTTGAACATTAAGTTATTTCCTTAGTTCGGTAACCTCAACAACCTTCCTCTTTGTGAGAACTTTAGATAGTTGCAGATCTTTGGTACTTTTGGCTTGTTGACCATCTTGCTCCTTAGCAGCAACAAAAACAGCAGGTTTAGCTATCAGTTTTGCTAAGCCTTTGCTTAGAGGAGGTCTTCTTGGGATCCTCCTTTCCCTTTGATCACTTGACCTTCATCTCGATAAATGAATCTTTGGAATTATAGTTCTTGAGTATCATATCTACAATGAGGAACTTAAGAGATTAGGTTAGGAAAGAAAGAAAATGGGACTCAAAGAACTTATGAAGGTCGTATCGAGCACAAGTAAGGAAGACCATCCTAACACCCTTGTTTACTTGAGCTTCGTCCTTTGGAAAGATTAGACTGCCATTGGAGTAGTTGGACATTATTTGGTCTGCATCCTAAAGAAAGTATTTTTTGTTGTAGGCCTCCATGACGACATCATGAGCCTTTTAAAAATTAGGAAGTAGATGCTTAATGTCCAATAACCTTATTGGTTGACTTTAAGTAATTAGGAAGTCTAATGGAGTAGTTGACCTAACTATAACCTACTTTTGTTTCCACTTGTAGATTAAGGACTCCTGTTTAACAAAAAGCATTAGTAAGGTTAAGCATAAATGTAAAACTAGCCCTCTTTCTTTTTTGAGGTAAAAAAGTACCTAAATAAAGTAATAATAATCCTAATCTCTAGATCTTCACATATATACTGAAAAGCTACAAGTAGTCTATAAGAGTTTGGAGTAAGCATAGAAGGATATAGACAATGATATGTAAAGTAAGACCTCTGGAATATGGTAAAGGGAAACTTCAAACCGACCTCAAAGTTTTTTTTGAAAAGGGCGAACTCTTGATCACCAAATGTCATGATTCACTCATGAGGTTGAGATCTCTTAAATGACTAGTCTTAAAGGACACCTTTAAAACTAAGTCGCATAGCATTAAATTCTTGTTCACTCATTATACTTGCAACACCATTTAGACTCATATAATACTTTATTCCAAAAAAATAAGGGTATGGTAGGAGACTTAGCTTCATCATTTGAAGGATAATCATTGAATGGAAGCTTCTTAATCTTCCATGACTTAAGAGTACGAATTCTTACTAACCTAGAATATTTAATCAAGTCCTATGGGTAATAGATAATGTCTAGATTTACCATGCTAAAGGGCTCTTCCAAAGGAGGGGAATCACCTACTTGATGTGCAATAGATAGCTGTTGGCTTTACTTTAAGGCATAAGTCGAGTCATTAAATTCAATAGAAGACATAGTTTACCTTGTTGAGGCAATTGCTGCAAGTAAAGAATAAGGGAAAAATGTACGAAGTGTAAATTGAAGACGGTAGGAACTGAAGAAAATTGGAGTAGTAGTCTGAAATCAATAGAAAGGAGAAAGAAAGTATGAAGGAAAAGGTCGAAAGTATAATATATAGGGAATCAAAGTTACTATAGTTACAAATTAATGTGGTTCATCCAATTTACTACATACTGGATAGATCGAACGGTCCAGATAAAGTTGCTTATCCCAAAGGGCACGCATCTAGCACGATTGCATGGATCTCGATAATAGTATGCGAAATGTCACATTTAATAGTTAAAGCTTCTGAACAAGCTAAGTAAGAGATAATGCTCTAATAGCAATCTACTAACTTGGTAGATTGGATTTAAAGCCTGTGATTTAAACAATGAAAGTAGTAACTTAAGACTATCCTTGAAAAAGGAGAGCATGGCTAGTATTTCTTATTTTCAAAATGACATTATTACTTCTCTTAATAGATTTATCAAGAGGAGTCGAGAGGCAAATGTTGATAGAGGTTTTTCCTAAAGGCATAAATTGAACTACTTAGACCTACTTCCGACCTGACATCCAACCACATCTCCTCTTTACCTTACTCCTGACATCTAAAAGGTCTCACTAATCATGCGAGGTAAGTCGAGAAAGGTTGAAAACTTGAACTTCTATGAGATGGGTTTAACTAAGGAAGGTTGGTTAAACGCCTTGTAGCCTTGAGCAACTATTTTTAGGTTGGATCTTGACCTAATTAGCTTTAAATAGTTCAAGTTCTAACATTAGGCGTGAATAGTTAGCTTCCTTATTCAGATAACCACCCATTAGCTACCGTGACGTTAGCTACATTCCCCAAAATGAGGGAGTGGTTTTAACTTAACTCAAGAGCACATGCTGGAATTGGAGGGAATTGTTACCACATTCAAAAGGATCCTATAGTTATAAAAGGAGGTCTAAGAGCAATAAGCAAATTCTTTTGAACTTTTGAGCACTCTACCTATTATTTTTCTATATCTATCATAAACTCTATCTAAATTAGGCATCAAAATGGCAATACTAGAGTTGCTCCGACACCCCTTAGCTTAATTTCTCCTTGTTTTGCAGAGTGCTTATAAGTTTGGTGTTTGAGGTATTATCTTACCAAAATTTGATATCAACAATATGTATGAAAAGAAGTTGTTGTTTGTCTACTTAAACTTAAAAAGAACTGCAACCTTATTAAAACATTGTTCAAAAGATCATATATATATATATATATTCAAAAGTGGTGTTAATCTAATAATAACTAATACATTTATCAAAATGGCTTTAATAGATTTTATACTTTTATTAGAACTATCTTAGTCCAAGAGCCCCAAATATAAATTAACATTACATTCATTTAGAAAAATTAGTGAAATGGTACCTTTTTGCTAACTTGTAATTATTTATACTATCAGTTTTTTCGATCTAATATCACAATATATTAAGTGGTAGTGCTTAAAATTATGTCAATTATAAGTTATGTACGTAATTTAAACCCCTTAGCATAGTTGGAAAATCTATTAATTAGGTTGAAGTTTCAAAGTATAACATATATAGTATAGTTGATGTGACATTCGACCATATGCCTATCAAAAATCAATTTATTTACTATAAACTTTCATCAAATCTAAGTGTAATTGATAAAATTGATCATAAATGATTTCAATCTTCAATGGAAAAGAAATTGAATATAGTAATAAAAGAAGATGAATCGATCATAGAATGAGGATAAACAGAGTGAGATGAATAGAAAATGAGAGAAAGTTTAAGTATGTTATTTCGGTTATAAAGTTTAGTATATGAAAATATAGTATAACTGACTTCTTCTGTATCAAGACTATTTATATGAGTATACAATTACTAAGCGAAACATGCACAACAGAACTAAATGAATAAATATCACTCTACCTTAAGATAGAGAGTATATGTTAATTACTCTCATCTTGCTAATAGAAATTTAAATTAATTGATGACCTATGGAGAGCCCTTTAGTGAACAAATTTGCATATTACAACTTGTTGTAAACATATGTAGGTAAGATAACCCCTTCAATGACCTTGTCTCTAACAAAATGAAGACCCATTTCACGATGTTTAATATATTTCTAGAAAACCAAATTTCGTGTTATGTGGAGTATGAATTGATTATCACAAAAAGTTGTATTATTGTGTCACAAGGAATATTGAATTCTCAAAGTAATGATAACAATTAAATGATTTCACAAAAAGTGCAAGCTAATGCTTTACACTCAAATTATATTGCCTATAGATATTGTCATTTGCTTCTTGGATTTTTAATATATAGGAGAATTACCAAGGAAAATAAAACTCTAATTGTTAATTTTCTTAAATTTAGATAGCACCTCCCTAAAACCACTACCATTATATGGTGTAATCACTACATCTAATTTGAAAGGAAAAAACAACTCCTGACCTAGACAGTGCTTTATGTACTTTGATACACTTAACCTAAATCATGAATTGATATTCACATAAGAGTTTAGGATTGACCATTATAGGTGTTGAAGATGGTTTAAAACCAAGAAAGCCTATTTTATTAACAAAACAAGTGAAAACTTCCTTTGGCATAACACCGATTCTTTTTTTTTTTTTTTTTGATCTAGCTAAGTCTAAACCAATAAAATACTTCAATACACCCAAACCCTTCACGTTAAACCAAATATTCATAAAGCCTCTAAACTCTTTAATAAAATCTAAACACTTCTTAGCTATTGCTAAGTCATTGGCATGTACAAGAATAACAATAAAGTAATCCCCGATCCTTTTAGTAAAAAGAGAACAATCATCATGTGATTATTGAATCCATTAGCTAAAAGACAATTCGTTATTTTATATCTCGCATCTTAAAGCTTGCTTCAATTCATATAGTGATTTATTGAGCTTACAAACCAATTTACTACTTCTATTATATCCCCTCAAACTTTTAGTCCTAGTGGAATATTCAACTACACTTCTTCATGAAAATATCCACTTAAAAAAGCATTGTATACATCTATTGGATGACTATGCTAGTTGCAGATTGCAATAAGTAAAAAAAAAGAAATCTAATAATAGTATTCTTAACACGACTAAAAGTCTCATAGTAAACAAATCTTTTTTTTTACTATGCCTTTTAGCAACTAATCAAGCTTTATAATACTCAATAATATCATTAGCTTTGATTTTCAATTTATACGTCCACTTACATTCAATGTACCAAGCACCCCATCTATTACTTTACGCCATATTTCAAGATTCCTAGCTTATTCATAACATGAGGGTTTGAAGTGTTTAGAGACTTGAATTAAAAAAGTACAAAAAGTATGGAATAATAAATCATATGACTAAGTTATTATATGGGATGTGAAGCAGAAAAATAAATTGAGCAACTAGAAGCAGCAGAATTGTCAACTAAAGCAAGATTTAGACCATGAAGATAATTAGCTACGTACAAGACACATGGCTTATTCTTATGTTGCATCATAATGGACCAAAATATTAATTAGTTTAGTGTAAATTATTAGTAGAAAGATTATTGACAGATTGTTTATAAGTAGTAGAATTTGTATGAGTTATAGATTGAGAAAGAACAATATTATTATCAAATCATGAGAACAAGTGATTTATAAACAAGAAATGTTTAAGAAAGAAGAAGAAAAGTAATTATAAAAAGAAGCAATGCGAAAGGAAAAATATGCTTGATAAAATGAGTATCTTAAGAGATGACTTTTTATCAAGCAAATCATACAATCTATAGCCTTTAATCCCTATAGGATTTCTAATAAACACATAACGATGTATGTAAGCATCAAACTTGAACTTTGTCTACATATATTAGCAAAACAAAGTAAATTAAACACTTGAATAATGTGTACAAGAAGTTATTTTATGAAACAACATTTGATAGTGAGTGATTCCATCAAAATTCGAAGTAGAAGTTCTATTAGTCAAGTGAAAAAAAAAAAAACACTAGAGTATAGATATTGGGAATGGATCTCTTACCAAATGTGAATCGTACTTTTTATCTTGTGTATCAAATAGAGAAACAATGACAAGTCTCCACATCATCAAACTCTATTGTAGAATCTGCTGCATTTGTTGTAAACAAAGGGTGTGGTGATGTGAAAAAACCTAAGATTATAGGTGCATCAAAATTATTTTGTAGATATTGTAAATGTTAAGGTCACATTATTAATTAGTGTTTCTAACTCATTGGCTACTGTGACTAGTATAAAGGGTAAAGGGTAATCAAAGGAAGTCGAAGTTCTACTGCATTTTGTAGTACTAACAAAAGGCAGTAGGGATACACCACTACTTTTGATAATTACCTTAATTGTTTGGAGCTGAATGATAATGTAGGTATAGTGAATAGTGTTACTACAACAGATCCTCTACTAATACAAATTGTTTGTCAAGAGATGGTGCGAATGTTGAAAAGTAAGCAACTAGATACAGAGGTGCTTCAACCTTAGTAAATGTGGTGTAGTTTTCCAGTCCCTTTTCTACTCTTAATTAATGTTTTAACTCTTTGAATGTCAATATAGATTTGTGGATAGTTGACATAGGTGCCACTAACCACATTACTCCTTTTAAGTTATTACTTCATAACAAAAAACATAAAGAACATCCTATCTCCATCGAACTTCCAAATGGTAACATCAAACTTGTGAACATCTTTATAATGTTTTCCTTATGCCTGAATTTTCACATAACCTTTTGTCATTAGATGGTAAACTTCTCAAAGATCAAACACTAATTGTTACTTTTACCTCTGATGTTTGTCACATTCAAAACCCGACAACTAGGAAGTTCATTGCATAAGTAAGAAGAGTGTTTAGACTTTACATACTTAATCTTGCAAATGATATAGGTTGTAAAATTTCTATTTCTAGTATGAATAATGTTCCTATTGAACTATGACAAACTCATTTGTCTCCTGTAGTTGCTTCAACAATACATTCTTTAAAAAATCTACTTTGGTGCACCTATTTCATGCTATACTAAGTCATACTTCTTATTCAAAGCTTAGACATCTTTATCTTTGCAAACACTTGAAAATGGATGACTTTGTATGTTCAATTTGTTATGAAGCAAAGATGCGTAGGTTGCCTTTTCCTCATAGTGAGCATAAAGCTCCTTTTGCCTTTTATCTCTAGTACATGGATGTTTAGGGCCCATATCATTTGACTTTCATTATTAGGGGAGACTATTTTCTTATCATTCTTGATAATTTTAGTCGTTTGACTTGCACATATATGCTTAGACACAAGTCATAAGTTCCTTCATAATTGACACCTTTAAATATATCCATAATCATTTTCATGTCACATCAAAGTTCATTCGTACTAATAATGGGTTAGAGTTTATTTCCTTCGCTTGTAAGTCTTTGTTTGATAACTTAGGTATTATACACCAATATACCATGACTTACACACCATAACAAAATAGATAAGTGGAGCGAAAACATCAACACCTACTTGATACTTCTCATACTTTAAGCTTCTATACTAATTTACCTAAAGAATTTTGGAGTAAGTGTGTTTTAGATCCACTTACCTTATTAATAAGATGCTTATGGCCACATTACATTGGAAAACACCACATAAAGTTTTGTTTGGACACAAACCCAACTTTTCACACTTGAGAACTATTGGTTGCCTATATTTTGTTCCTAATTTGCCTTCCCATGACAAGATTGAACCTAAGGGTATTAAGTGTATTTACTTAGGTTGTTTACAAGAACATAAAGGATATAAACTATTTGACTTAGTTAATACACAGATAGTAGTTAGCAGGGATGCTGTCTTCCATGAACAAATTTTCCCATTTAAGAATGTTGCATGTTCCCCTACTTGTACTATTGATAATGTTGATGTTATCATTTCTCATTGACCTGATTCTAATAATAATATCATTTCCCAACCACTTGTTCTTTTTTATTATTCTAAGTCCCCTATTTTTATAGCTAATTCTTCACATACACATCAATCATATACATCAGCCATCAAATGACATTCCTTTACATTAGTCTACTAGGTAGAGAAGACAACCTCAATGGTTGCAAGATTTTGTATGTCATGTCCATAATATTGTCTATGCTACAGCACCTTCATTACCATATCCTTTCACACCATATCCTTGGTTTCATGCTTCTACTTTTGCTTATTATCCTTTCGACTATGTTTCCACTTTGGCTAATTTGGTCACTATCCTTGAACCTACTTCTTATTTACAAGTTATAAAACATAAAGAGTGGATTGAGGCCATGAATATAGAACTATTAGTATTGGAAAAGAATATCACCTAGAAGTTTACCACTTTACCTTAGGGAAAAAAAGCCATAGGCTTTAAGTGGGCACATCAAGTAAAATTTTGAGATGATGGATAAGTTGAGTGGCACAAGGCTAGATTAGTAACCAAAAGGTATACTTAAGTTAAGGGAGACAACTATATTGATACTTCTTCTCCCACTACAAAACTTAGGACTATTTGGATTTTGTTGTCTTAGAGAAAGGCAATAAGAAGAAGTAAAAAATCTTAAGGAGTTATGCACATATGATAGGTATAAGAGTAATAGAGCATCAACCCTATTGTTCTTAAGAAGAGGGAGTATATCCTTCATTTTAAACTCGTTTGATCTTTTATGGTGATAGTCTAGCAACACAATGTTGGTTCTCTAGATCTCTCAATTATTGAATGTGGATGATCTTAAATATAGAGTTCAATTGTTGACCACATTTTAGGATTACATTAATGGCCAATAGCCATGATAAATAATTTTGATTGATTCTTTTACGAGCTCTTCTCAAGTCTAAGCCCATGGGTGAGCTCTTTGAGAGAATAAGTTTTCTTAAGAAAGGTTGAGAACAAATAAATCAGTTCAATGATTCTTACTCGAATCTTATTATGCTAAATCTACTTATATCATCCCAAGTCCATAGACTTGATTGCCTAAATTTTATCATTTATCTCCAATAATCATGCTTAAGTTGCTACATGGCTAAAGTGAAAAAGTGCAAAAACCATTTTGACACTCTAAAGCCTCTAATGTTGATTAGATTTTAATTTTGGGGGAACATTTTGTAGATCTTCATTAATAAAGAACTTATCTTTCACTCTTAAGAAATTGTCATTAATTTTGTTAATGAAATCATGTCTTGCTTTTTTATTTTTTATTTTTTATTTTTTTTTTTTAGGGTCAAGTCTTGTTACTTTATGTTAAGCTAAGTGGCATTATAAAGAAAAATTCTTTTGTAGTTGAAAAAAAAAAAAGTGGTGTTTTCAAAACGGGTAGTAAGAGAGTAAAGCCTTTAATATTCAACTGAAGATAGAATTAGAGCTTTTGTTGAGATATTACCAATTCAAGCTTTGTGTTGAGAGTTAGCATGCCTTGGAGAAGAGTGTAACGACATTTTGGAATCCAACAATTAGTTTGATGACGATTGAATCACATTTTTTCTTCTACCAAAACTAAGTAATCATTGGATGTGGTTAAAAAACACAAAAGGGGTTATGTTGACATTGGACAAGTAAGGAAAAAAAGATTTGTACTATAATATGCTATGTGAATTGATGATTAGCATGTTTAAAAAACTATCACTTAAATTGTTAAGTGTGCAAACACCTCATTTTTGCCATTTTTTATTTTTATTTTAGTTGAGCCAAGTTAAAAAATAAATGAAATGAAAGAAATAAGAAAATGGTAAAATATAATAAAAAATAAAAAAACGAAAATTAAAAAGTAAGAATAGAGAGAGTCGAATTGTATCGAGTCAAATAGAGTCGAATTGTATCGAGTCAAGTCATATCATATCGAGTCAAGCTGAGTCGCGTTGGACCATTTAATATCAAATCGGATAACGGTATGTGATTAATTTAATAAATCATTAAGTCATTTGAGGGTTGGGCTTTATTAAAATAACTTTAGTCCAATCCAATTTAAAATAGAATTTTATCTAATTTATGTTAGGCCAGAATAAACTTAAGATTTATCAAATAAGTTATTGGGCTATATATAATTAGATCGGATCGAGACTTGAAAAATATAAAGCTTGAATTAAATAGGGTTTCTAGAAGTTAGGATAAATCTTCAAAGAATCACTATCGAATCTTTCGTATCTTAAATACGAAAGATTCAATTGTTAGTTTATAAATAGGAATTTATTGGTAAAGTTTAGGGACGTTTTCTAGTTTTCATATTTTTACAACATCCATAATAATTCCACTGTCACAATCCAAACTCTACACTTTACGACCAATCGTACATCCCTAAAGCCGAAATTCCATACCATCAAACACAATCTATCTGAAGCGCCTCATCCTTAATCCAATTTTCAATGTACATGCCGATTTCCCCAATAGGCCCCCCCCC
>JAMXBB010000009.1:92403303-92416265 GCA_024138015.1 Lumnitzera littorea | reverse complement strand
CCTAACATCACCACAATCTACTCAAAGCTTGACCAATGCAAATCAATCCAAAGTCTGAAGTTAACTTTCCGACTTCAATCCCCTGAATTAATCAAATTACAAATCCAAAGTCAACTTTCCTGTAAACTAAACACAAATTTCCAAAGCTTGACGACCGACTTTCTATAATCCAAATTTCCAATTCCAAATTTCCGCAATCTAAATTTCCACAATCCAAAATTGCAATTCCAATCTAAAGCCCACGATCATCTAATGCCATCCCACTTCAACACCTACTAGAATTCCAACAATTCAAACTATCCCTTAATCAACAGCAGCTGAAACCAATTCGACACATCAAGGTCAAATGCTCCAACTTGTACAGCCCTTGATGCAATCACAATTCACTAGCCGAAGCAACCTTATCCTTAATCTAACGTCACCAGCGATCCGAACAATAAGCATATAGATACAACATTGATACGAACACGAGCACAACACCTAAACGATCGACTTCTCAATCACGATGCATGATCAACACGTACGACTCAATTCATCGGTAAAAATTGTTTTATTTCATTTCATTGCTTATTTTATTTTAATTCAATTACTTTTACTAATTAATTTTTGTTTTAGTACAGGTTTATTATTTTTATCATTATATCGTTAGATATTTTTTAGATAATTTGAGTTTTTCGGTGAATTTAATTAATTGAAAAATTGTATTTTTTTAATAAAATCGTTTTTTGTAAATATATGTATCTTGCAGTTGAGATACGTATCTTGCGGTTGAGATTTAGAAAATATATGTATCGATATATGTATTTTGTGGTTAAGATTCAAAAAAGATATGTACGAAGATACGTATCTAACCGTATCTTCAACATATTTTATAGTTAAGATTTAAAAAAGATATCTCTTGACACGTAGTGTTTTTAAAAATAATAAAAAAAAATCTTAATCGAGATTTTCAAAAAGATCAAATTAGTTAGAATTTCTTTAAATTCAAGAAAATTAGATTTCTTAGCCTACTAGGTTTTTCTCCGGAAAGCCATGGAGCTACAAAGCCTAGGACCGGTAGACCTCACCCTCTTACGTCATTCTTTTTTGAAAAAAAGGAGTAGTTATTTTTAAATTATAGGAAAAGCCCGATTAATTTATGATTGGTTTGATTTTTTTTTTTCAAAAAGGGGGAAATTAAAAAAAAAAAAAAACCAGTGACTCTTATATATAAGTATTCACGAGCTTCATTTTTTAAAAATCAAATTTCAAACTTACTTACATATAAGGGCATTTTTTTATCGCGGGTTCATCATATTTCCTATAATTTATTAATTACTAACCCCTAATACATTGCATGCGTATGTAACATATTGCATTTTTTTTATATATTTGATTTTTCTTTTTTTTATGCTCGTTTCTTTGTGAATATTTTATTTCTAGTACTATATGTGTTTTATTTTATTTTTTATCATTTCTTGATGAGTAAAAGGCTGCGTAATTTCTAAGAAAATTCTTTAAAAAAGTTACAAAATTATTAATATCATATACAACTTTATTGTAAATTTACTGACGTTGTTGTAAATAATTGCTACATTTCATTTTATTTATATTTTTATGTAATTTATATATGGAGAGTTAGGGTAGTATCAATCTAGAGCTCGCCTATGAAGTCTAGTTAGATAAGTACTCCTTCCTTGAGGCCATCTTGAGAGAATGGTTGAACTAGCTTCCGTTTACTAAGCAAGATCATATTCGTAAGAAGATTGGGCCGGTCATGTCCTTCACGTAGGTCCAACTCCACTAGTCTTTAATTTAAGCCCTTATCCGTTACTAAGATCCAAAGTTTGCAGCTTTTAATTTCAGCCCACATGTGTTGATACATACTATAGAAAAATACTTGCAGCTACTTAATGCTCCGCCTCTCGAAGCAAGTATAACTGTTAGGGTCTAGCCCGAGAAAGCTTTCATAACCTTATTGGGAGTTAAAAGGTCAGCTTTGGCTTTGTTCTTATCTTTAGAAGGCAAGAAGTGTCTCAGTATCTTAAGATTAGTAGAGTGGTTCTCAAGCCTAGACGCTTATTAGAAATATCATCAGATTTTTTGTGGAGGATACAAATCATGGGTCGAGAAGAGGGTTAATACCTTTATCATAGTAATGTTTGTGACAATACTATTTCCTATCAGATATGGTCAAGTCTATTATATGGTAGTCGAACTAGTGACTCAATTCTTAGCTAGTAAATCCCATGTACCGATGTTACTAGCATAACAGTTCATGACACTTGCCCACTTGAAGAAGTAGGAGCATGGGTACTTCACAGCTAACCCTACAATCCTTACCGTATGGTTTCTCAGTCATACATAGGGGTATGGAGGAAATCTTCTTAGAAAGTCCTTGACTAAAAATATGAATCTGATTAATGACTTTGTCCACCACCTTAAGGTACTAGATGAAGCTTGGTTTAATGGATGTATGTCAATTATTAGCAAAATGCAGTCAGTAGACTTTATGTGGACAGCTAGATGGAGCCACTGCACTCAAGCTGTCTCAAGGTGCACTGACTATGTAGGGGTTGCCCTTGTTGGTATTACAGGTTATACGAGATATTTCTTAGCTTATGTCACCAGATATCTAAGTCCACTTCAAGGGATGGTTTATAGAGACTCCTTGGACATTGTCACAATGAATTATCAAAATCCTTGTCTACTTATAGCTACTCTAATTCAACGACTAGCAAAACTCGTGAAGTTGTAGGAACGGAGAGAAGTCAAGAAGATAGTTAATGTAGGAACTTTAAGAGGCAAAGTTAGAGAATATTGAGCCACCAAGCAATTCATCTATGATCAGTTGGAGAAGATTAGAAAGATATGATATGAAGCTCCAAACATATTTAGACACAACCTAGAACTAATACGTCTTTCACCCACTGAGCAAACCTACTGAGATACCATACGAGCCAGAGTTGAAGCCTAGTTCCAAGAAAGTAAGAGAATCATTGAAGAGTTAAAGTTGGAAAATGAGAGATTGCTAGAAGAAAATCAATTCTTGAGTAACAAGATTCGAGAAAGGGATGTTATAGTCCAAAGACTTATGAGAGAAGTTAATGAGGCCCATCTTAGCTAGATCCGTTAGCTCTTATAGATATAGGATTTGAGTTTTTTCTTTAAGACAATTAGTTAGGAGGTTTTCTTTTCTTTTCTTTTAGTCCATTGTATAAGTTGGATTTTATGATTATTAATAAATTTGCAGCTTTATTAAACGAAAATCTTTATTGATTGCATAGTTTCTTACTCATTTTTTTCCTTGATGGTTGACTTTTAAATAAATAAAAAATAAAATAAAAAGAAAGAAAAGGAAAAAAAAAAAAGCAAACAACAAAAAGAAGAAGGAAAAAAATCTTTAATTCACCAAAAAGTCTAAAACTTGGGTTTTTGCATAGAATTTTGAAGATAATGTCTAAGTGAGCAGACTTCGCTAGAAGCTTGATATTTACTCATTCTAAGGTAAGGATGTCAACCCAAGGTACTGGAAACATCAGTCAAAGCGAGCCTAACCCAAGAGTTGCAATCTTAGAGGAAAACATGAACAAGATGGTTGAACAGATCTAAGCCCTTACTCGTGCTATTGGAATTCTCAATGATAGACAAGGATCCCAAGTCAACTCTAAACGGAATGCAGAAGTGACCCCTCCCTCTGAATTGAAAGATGAAGAATCGGTTCCTAATGTTGAGATATGGGGGAAGGAGATTGAGGAGAAGCATCAAGAGATGGAAAAAAAATTATGCAGAAGTTGACCGAGAAGATGAAAACTCTAGAAATAGTTAATGGGTTTGAGTAGATGGGGATGATTAGCTTGCCAACATATGAAGATGATGACTTCCCCAAAAGATTTAAGTTGCTCGAATTCAAGAAATACGATGGGACTAGTTGGCCGAAGCTCCATATTAGGTTATACATCGAGAAAATGAGGAAACACACGAAGTATGACAAGGTGATGGGCTAGAATTTTCAGAATAGCTTTACTAAGCCCGCCTTAACTTAGTATTCCCAACTGGATTTGAATGAGATCGATACTTGGGATAAGTTAGCACAGGCTTTCTATGACCAGTATAAGTTCAACATTGAAGTGGCCCCATCTGTATGGGATCTAAATAATCTACAAAAGAAGGTAAATGAGAGCTTTAAGGAATATGCTTAGAGATGGAGCGCTATGGTAGTTAAGGTGACTCCACCCTTAATAGAAAAGGACTTGACTTTTGCCTTCATCAACACTCTTGAAAGTCCATATTACCAACATCTAGTTGGGCACCCCGCCTCCAACTTTGTAGAAATTCTGGCCTTAGGGTACCGAATTGAGGAAGCTATTGCTATTGGGAGACTTCCTAATCCTGATGCAGTTGAGAAAAAGATACCTCCTACAAGATTTTCCAACAAAACCAAAGAAACTACTGTAAGTGTTGTCAATATTGGTAACCTTGTTGGACTTGCAGCCTCAGTAGCCATGATAAGAGGATCTAATCCCCCCCCCCCCCCCCCTAAATCCGAATCAAAACAATCGCCCACCAAGAAGATAGTTTACTCATATTGTCATTCCTTTAAGCCAAGTTCTTGCATGACTAAGGAAAGAAAATCTTTTGACTTTTGATATACCGAGGGAGGGACAAAGACCGAGAGATTATAACCCGGAGCTTCATTGTGATTATCATTTAAGGTAAGTGGGGCATTCTACAAACTAGTGTTGGAGACTCAAACATAAGATCTAGGATTTTATTGATGCAAAATTGGTGCAATTGAATTTCATTCAAAATCCTGCTCTCAACTTAGGTAACAATCCTCTACTGGATCATGGACATTGAATCAACATGATCATTGCCAAAGTTTCTGAACTGGAGATTGATCTAGACAGTTTCCCCATTACTATTGAGAAGATAGCTTAAAATCTGAGGTAAGCCAGGTACTTGCAGAATATGAGTCTCAGGGATAGAACCTGAACTAGATTGGCAATATATCAATTGCTAAGGGATGGGAAGATAAAGAAAGCTAATATTATCAGAAATGAAGGCCAAAACCAGAAGAAAGAGAGGAGATCAACTATACCATGCTTACATGGACTTTCCAAACATTTGTCAGACATTCTTAGTATCAGTTGATATTTAAGAACCTAAAGTAGCCACTTTTATCAAAGGCCTTAGCTCAGCAATGCAGCATCGATCTAGATGAGAAGGAAGATATTGGTGTACTAGTTTCCTTATGCAATTGGTTTTCTATTCCTGTTAATAGGTTTCTTTAGAAAAGCAATATTAGATTAATTAGAAGCATTCAATTTTAATAATGAGTCCGATTAGTTAGGCCTTTTCCTTTAAACAATTTGAATTAATTCATTCAATAAAATTCGTTCCTTTCTTTTTATCAATTCTTCCTTGTTATTTATTTGCTATCCTTCTTTCTTTTTTCCTTTACTCTTCAAATTTGATAAAAATGATGAACGTAATGGATATCTCATGCATGTAAATGATGAAAGTACCAATATCACCTTAAGCCCTATTGGGTCAGACGTCGGAGATAATATTGAGACTCCAAATGAAATATAAGAGAGTTGGCGTCGATTTGAATAGGGTAGAGTAATTATTGACGTACTAATGGTTGTAATCAATTTGGGAACAGAAGAAAATCCACAAAACTTGAAATTTGGCTTTAATTTAGAGGATGATCAAAAATAAGAGTTTTCACGATTGTTAACGAAGTACCTAGACATATTCGCTTGGTCTTATAAAGACATGCCCGATTTAGATTCATCTATTGTGGTTCACAAATTACCAATAAAGGAAGAGATTAAGCCAAAAAGACAAAAGCTTAGGCAGTTTAGGCCGGATATACTACTCAAAATAAAAAAAAGAAGTGAAGAAATTGATGGAAGTCAAGTTCATAGAAGTTGGATTATCCTGAATAGGTAGCTAATGTGGTACTAGTGTTGAAGAAAAATGGGAAAGTCAGGGTCTATGTAGATTTCTGTGATTTAAATTAGGTAACACCAAAGGATAACTTTCCTTTGCTACACGTTGAAGTATTGGTGGACAATACAACCGAAAATCATCTTTTCTCATTTATGGATGGTTTTTGAAGATATAATTAGATTAAAATGGTAGAAGAAGATAAAATCAAAACCACTTTTGTTACCTCTTAGAGAACGTTTTGTTATCGTGTAATGCCTTTCGGGTTGAAAAACGCTGGGGTAACTTATTAGTATGCTATGGTTGCCTTGTTTCATAACATGATGCATCAAGAAATCAAGGTTTATGTAGATGATATGATTGCCAAATCTAAGGAGGATGAAAATCATGTAGATATTTTACGTAAGTTATTCCAGCGATTGAGGAAGTTTCAACTAAAATTGAACCTCGAAAAGTGCACCTTTAGAGTAACTTTGAGCAAATTGTTGGGTTTTGTAGTCAGTAGAAAAGGAATTGAAGTAAACTTAGATAAAGTCAAGGTAATCGTAAACATGCCTACACCTAAGACTGTAAAAGAAGTATGGGGATTGTTGGGAAGCTTGAATTACATTGCTCAATTTGTATCGTAGCTAATCGATAAATACAAATTGTTATTCAAATTTTTAAGAAAGAATCTAGCAATAGACTGGGATGAAGAGTGTGACCAAGCATTTATTGAAATCAAGGAATATCTTATGAATTTACCGGTATTGGTTACTCCCACAATAAGATGGCGGTTGATTCTTTATGTGATGATTCTTCCTAAATCGATGGGATGCATGCTGGGGCAAAAGGATGAAACGGGAAGAAAAAAGTACCCCATATGCTACTTGAGTAAGAAGTTCATAGAAGGCAAACAAAAATACTCAAAAGTGGAAAGAACGTATTGTGCCTTAGTGTGGGTAATGCATAGGCTCAAGCAGTATACTCTCTATTATTCAATAGAGTTGTTGACAAAACATGACCCATTGAGGTATTTAACGGGAAAGTCGGCATTAATCGAGAGAATATCAAAATGGTAGGTGTTGCTCTCTAAGTTTGATATCAAGTACGTGAGTCAGAGTTCAGTCAAAGGGTAGGCGATGGCTAATCAATTAGTAAAATACCCATTAGAAGATGAGGATAATGGTTTAGAGGCATAATTTCCTGATGAAAATGTGATGATGGCAAAAGAATTAAATGATGAGAAATTAGGATAGAGGATGTATTTTGATGGAGTAGCCAATGGGTTCGAATGTGGGATAAGAGCATTATTGGTATCACCTGAGGGTAACCATTTACATGTGGTAGCGAAATTGATGTTTCCATATATGAACAACATAGCATAATACGAAGCCTACATTTTAGGGCTCAAAATGGTAGAGATTCTTCCCTTATAATTCTCTAGATCTTAGGAGAATATAAGACAAAGGATGAGAAATTGATACCTTATCATAAACACTTAAGCAAGTTGATTGAAATATACCAAGAGATTTCGTTCACTTACATTCCAAGAACCCAGACTTAATTTGCCGATGTACTGGCCATGTTAGCATCAATGGTGAAAGTTACGGATGGGATAGAAATTTAGCCCTTGAAGATTGAGGTAGAGGAAAAATCAACCTTTTGCTTGATAATTGAAGAGGAGGAATCAAAAGAACCTCAGTATCGTGATATCAAAAAGTTACTTCAAACGGGGGAATTTCCTAATGAGGCTGATAAAAAAGATAGAAAAACTTTAAGAAGATTAGCTCCTCATTTCTTGTTAAGTGGAGCCACATTGTACAAAAAATCACTAGATGCAACATTGCTAAGGTATGTGGATGAAGAAGAAGCCGAGAAATTAATGAAAGAATACATGAGGGAGTATGTGGTCCTCACATGAATGGGTACATGTTAGCTAAAAAAATCATGAGGATGAGATATTTTTAGATGACGATGGAATTAGATTGTATCAAGCATGTGAGGTACTATCACCTATGTTAGGTATACATTAACAAAATCAATGTTCCTCCCTAAGAATTGCATATATTATTGGCTCCTTGGCCTTTCTTGATGTAGGGCATGGATATGATTGGACTAATTTTACTAACGGCTTCAAATAGACATAGGTTCATTTTAATTGCAATCGACTATTTTACTAAGTAGGTGAAAACAGCTTCGTATGCTATAGTGACCAAAGGAGTGGTGGTCAAATTCCTAAAAAGAGATATTATTGCAAGATATGGTGTACCCGAGTCTATTACTACAAATAACGGGACAAATTTGAACAACAAGCTGATGGATGAAGTGTACATCCAATTCAAGATCAATCATAAAAACTCGCCTCTATATTGACCTCAGATGAATGGGGTAGTTGAAGCCGCTAATAAAAATATCAAAGGAATTATTGAGAAGATGGCGATCACTTATAAAGATTGGCATGAGATGCTTCCCATTACTCTCATGATAGATAAAACCTCAATTAGAACCTCTACTGGTGCAACATCGTATTCATTAGTATATGGATAACAATGTGTGATTAATTTAATAAATGATTAAGTCATTTGAGGGATGTGCTTTATTAGAATAATTTTAGCTTAGTCCGATTTAAAATAAAATTTTATCTAATTTAAATTGGGTCAGAATAGACTTAGGATTTATTAAATAAGTTATTAGGCTATATCTAATTGGATCAGATCAGGCCTTAAAAAATAGAAAGCTCGAATTAAGTAAAGTTTTTAGAAGTTAAGGTAAATCTTCAAAGAATTATTATTGAATCTTTCATATCTAATATGAAAGATTTAGTTGTTGGTTTATAAGTAGGAATTTGTCGATAAAGTTTAGGGACATGTTCTAGTTTTCATATTTTTACAACATCCATAATAATTCCACTATCATAATCCAAACTCTATGCTTTACGACCAATCATACATCCTTGAAGCCAAAATTCTATACCAACAAACACAATCTATCTGAAGCCCCAACAAGCCTCCCTAACATTGCCACAATCTACCCAAAGCTTGACCAATGCAAATCAATCCAAAGTCTGAAGTCAACTTTCCAACTTCAATCCCTTGAATTAATCCAATTTCAAATCCGAAGTCAACTTTCCAGTAAAACAAACACAAATTTCTGAAGCTTGACGACCAACTTTCCATAATCCAAATTTCCAATTCCAAATTTCTAAAGCCTAACGACCAACTTTCTACAATCCAGATTTCCAATTCCAAATTTCCACAATCCAAATTTCCAATTCTAAAATTCCAATTCCAATCTAAAGCCCACGATCATCTAGCGCCATCCCACTTCAACGCTTGCTGGAACTCCAACAATTCAAATCGTCCTTTGATTAACAGTAGTTAAAACCAATTGGATACGTTAAGGTCAAACGCTCTAACTTGCATAGCCCTTGATACAGTCACAATTTACTAACCGAAGAAACCCCATCCTCAATCCAACGTTAGCAGCAATCTGGATAACAAGCGTACGGACACAACATTGACATAAATACGAGTCCGATACCCAAATGATCCACTTCTTGATCATGACGCATGATCAATACGCATGACTCAATTCATCGGTAAAAATTGTTTTATTTCATTTTGTTGCTTATTTTATTTTAATTCAATTATTTTTACTAATTAATTTTTGTTTTAGTGTAGGTTTATTATTTTTATCATTATATCATTGGATATTTTTTACGTGATTCGAGTTTTTTGGTGAATTTAATTAATTGAAAAATTGCATATTTTTAATAAAATCATTTTTTTTAAATATATGTATCTTGCGGTTAGGTTCTAGAAAAGATACGTATCAAGATACGTATCTTATGGTTGAGATTTAAAAAAGATATACATGAATATACGTATCTTGTGGTTAAGATTCAAATAAGGTATGTACGAAGATACGTATCTAACTGTATTTTCAACGTATTTTATAGTTAAAATTTATAAAGGTTATCTCTTGATATGTAGTGTTTTTTTTTAAAAAGAAAAATCTTGATCTAGATTTTCAAAAAGATTAAATTAGTTAGAATTTCTTTAAATTCAAGAAAATTAGATTTCTTAGTTTTTTTAAAGAAAAAATAATAAATTGATAAATAAACGTAAACTTGGCTCGATTTTCAAAATAAAAAGAATTCACCCACTAAATATTTTATAAAAAGAGAACTACAGCTAGTTTAATCTAAATAGCAGGTACATAGGCACTTTCAAGGCAACCGCATAAAAATAAAAAAAAATTTTTCCCTTTTTCTTAGAAATTCGTAATAAATAAAAAATAAAAAAACCACTCTAGCTATCTTTTGTATATTTAGGTATATATATTTAGTAATTTTAGCGAATGATAAAAATAAAAACTCATCAATTTTTTTTAGTTTTATATGGTGACTTAGTTTTAATAGGTTAACCTCTAAACTTGATTTTTTTTTTTTTTTTATGGTTTAATTTTCTAGAAACCATTTTCTTAAAAAATAATTTTTAGAAAATACGTAGATCAGTAATCAAATTAAGCTTCGTGGAATTACCTACAAGTTAGATGATATGGGTGACTCCACTTGATTGGATTGATCACAAGGTCGTATGTACCATAATGTAAGTAGCATTGTTTTTCGAACTTAGACCGAGCATTAATTGATGATATCAAAATTACCTTGGAATCAATGTTTTAACAAATCATCTTATATTTTCAATTGATAATTCATATTAAAATGGTTAAGGGACATGCTTACATGATAGAAAATTGAGCTACTATAAATAAAAATTGCTGGAAAGAGCCAATGAAATCCCTCTCAAATATTTCTATGACATTTGTGAGATGCCACTTTTTTGAATAGTCATTTATTGAAAAGTTATAAAATCATATATGTTGTTTTTATTGCTTTTGCAATCAACTTATTTGTTTTTCATAGTAAACTCGTATTCTTGTCATGTAATTGTCATATGTTTTATCAAAATTCGATGTGATACATACAACACTCATAAAACTCTTGATTAGACATGCTAGGAAAAATAATGTTCTTTAATGAAAACTATTTTTCTTTTTACCCACTAGCAATAAACAATATAATAGAATTGAAAATAATAAATAGAGAAAAGATTGCAAATAACCATTCCTTTAACTTTGATCAAGACGTGGATATGCTACCTAAATTTCTAAGGTTGCATAATTTTTGTATCACTGGATTAGATAAAAAATTTTATTTTATGTTTGGCTTGTAACTTAACTTAGTACTAAACAAAAAATTGGGTTGATGGGCTAAACAAAAAGCCTTGGTTTTGTCTCATTTATACTATAGTACAAAAATGAAATTTACTAGACAAAAATAAAAATATTTTGTATTCTAAAAAATACTCTTCCATGCTGTAATATTAAGTTAATTAATATTATTTTTATTAAATATTACAAAAAATTATTTATTTTATAATATAAATAATTATTTTTTATATATATATTTTATATTATGTACTATGTAAACTAAACATGGTATAATGAGCGTATACTATCAATCCTCCTTGTACATGTCCTATCCAATTATACCTGTCCAATATAGTCCTTACAATCAAACACTACATAAATATTGCAAATAACCTTTTAAATTTTGATAATTTGGTAATAAAAAGAACTCTTGATTATTTAATTGAAAAAGAAATACAATAAGTTTGAAGTTTGAAGTTTAAGAAGTGTTACATCATATTTTGGTAAGTTTGAGGGTAACTTTACACCATTGTCAAAGTTTAAGGTCATTTGGATATCATATTATAATATATAGTTTTAGAAATTCTTTCCTTTTTGATATATCTATTTTATATGGTATCATTAATGCATTTTCATAAGTCTTTGTCATATTATATTATAATATATAGTTTTGAAACCTCTTTCCATGTAGAATTTCATAATTGTAGTGCCTTTAATTATTAAATTTCCTAAAATTGCTATTTCAAAATGTCATTTAATTCTTCAAAGTCATCTTCATTCTATTTTTATTATGATGCATTGATTTAGCAATTAGTAAAATCTATTCATAATTGGCTTAAATTATTCTTAAGTTTATTTTAACATACCATGTATATCTATTTACTTCCCCCTATATAATCCATAACAAGTAAAAGAGAATGTTATAACACTGAATACCATTCTACGGTTTGATTGTTGTCCTCTAAGTTCAATCTTTATACATAAATTTCACTTCTTTTTTATTTTTATCATAGTGTACTGATTTAGCATTTAGTAAAATATATTCATAATTGGCTCAAATTATTCTTAAATTTATTTTGACATGCCATATATATTTATTTAATTTCCCCTATATAATCCATAACAAGTAAAAAGAGAATGCTATAAAACTATCAATACCATTCTAAGGTTTGATTATTGCCCTCTAAGATCAATCTCTATGTATGAATTTTACTTCTTTTTTTCTTTTCTTTTCTTTTTCTTCCTATTCTTTAACCTCTTTGATCTTCCTTTTAGATTAGGTTGGTAAACATTAAGCTTATTTGTATAAATTTATCTTTTTATTTTTTTAATCTCTTTGAAAGTTGAGCATTGAATATAATATTTATATTGAATTGATGTCGTTCTATTGGTAACATCAATAGAGAAAAATGGATACACTTTAAAGTGTTAAGAAGTTTGTTGTGTAATGTTTAATATTCTTTTTTTTTTGGGTAAGATTTAGGGAAAATACACTCTTAATTCTTAAAATTTACCATTTTTTTCTAATTGAGTCCTCAAATTATTATTTTTTCCATTTCAATCCTTAAACTTTTCAAAAGTTTGCAAAAGAGTTCTCTATTAACAAATGACTATTTTGTAAACTTTTGAAAAGTTTAAAGATTGAAATAGGAAAAATAAAAGTTTAATGAGTCAATTAGAAAAAGTGGTAAATTTTGAAAACTAAAAGTGTAAAGTGCAATTTTAACCCCTTTTTATCCTTTTAAGAACTATTTAATTATTCCTTTTTAATTTACACATATTTGTTCCTTTAGGATATGGTTTTTAATGACACTTGTAACAAAAAAAAAAAA